>CM060924.1:558917552-558962552 GCA_030737875.1 Allium sativum
TAATAGCTTCCTACATGGCTATTTGGACATTGGAGACTCCCATGGACTTGTGAACCTCTTCTTAAAGATCATATTAACATCTTGGAACATGGATTTCTATAGGATCGACTTCTTGACTACATTTTGGCATAACTCCATTTTCCTGGGCTTTCTTGGACATAGAAGCTTTTTAGACATTGAAGCTTCACCATTAGGCTTTTGGACTTGATAGCAAATTAACAAGGACTTTGTTATTCTTGGTACATAACCTTCTAAACAAAAAGGATTGGACTTGGATTATATTTGTAACTGTATGACAAAGATGAATAGTTACATCGGAATGGGCGTAGGAGTTTCTGTCGAACCACAGTAAATTCGGCGTTATTCACTTTTCCGCACTCTACATATGGATTATTTACACTTGGGTATTGGCATGAGAAGCGACTAATTTCCCACGTCAATATTTCGGCACGCCAGGTAGGGGAAACTAAGCGAACAACTTTGAATTGCTAAGGATTTGGATTTCTCCGAATTCTCAGGATGGTTAAAAGGAAACATATTACTTTAGCTCATTTGGAAGAAGCAGAGGTTGAGGAAAGTTAGGAAGTTTTCACGACTACAATAGAAATTGTCTTTTATAGCGGCATATAGCTGCTATGAATCAGTTCTAATAGTGGTTCGATAAATGTTGTATATCGACATGTTATGGAAAACTGTTGAATATTTATAACACAAAAAAAATCATTATAAAAGAGCATAGTTTTACAGCACAAATTTGCCGCTATGTTATTTAAAGACAACAGCTCATCCTTATCGCTATTAAACATCTAAATCTTAATGAAAGTGAGAATCTTTGTAAAACGGTATAACTACTATAACATATTTATTTGATAGCAGCTATAAGACGCTATTTTATTTAAAGATAATAGCTCATACTCGATGAACATGGAATTACATATTTCTTTATTATCAAACAAGCACCATATGGCACTAGCCAAAACACATGCATAATAGCAGATTAAATCTCTTAGCTATGATTCGATGCCAGTACGTTTGTTTTTATTTTACCTTTATTTTTAATCGCATCGATTTCAAAGCATGAATACAACTTTAAGACATTTGAATCGAAACGTTGCAGTTTTTAAAGCATAATAAAAAGGGGAAAAAAATCCCAAAGTGTAAATAATACAAGGTAAAAGGCATACATTCTGCTCCAGCGAAGGAGAAAAATTCAACAATGTTTTCAGATACATGATAAATTAAACACACTTATGACTATTTTTCACAATTGAATAGTAGAAACTCCCAATAATATCAAAATATGATTAATTCCACGCTTTTTGAATAGTATTTTAAGGCGATTCTCAAATGAAAAGCACAACATAACTAGCTCTGGAGGACCAGTTAGCAAGCTTCTCCTTCTCTTGATAGTGTTGAACCTGAGGAATTTCCTAAATGAAAACACCAATATAATTCAACATTTGCGTGTTACAACTTATTTGGTTATGTTATTTATCTCACACAGTATACAATCGGTAACAAACATGTACAGAGATACACGCTAGTAAGAGTTCTCAGCAGCTTGAGAATTATGAATATGTTTATTTATTTACTTGCTACTAACTATCGATTTTCACGTTTGCTGATTATATACGCAAAATCCTGCTAAAAGAGACTAGCATAGTGAGAATGTTGTTCATGTTTATTTTAAACAGCTCAATATATAGTCAAGGATGATTGAATGGTAGAAACACTCGGACAATTAGTAGATTAACTGTTACTGCTAGTTTGAAAAAAGGTCAATTATACTTGATGAAATTTCATGCATTGCAAGTTGGTGTAAGTACCCAATTTGTATCCCTATCAATATATTGTTCTAGAGATTGAAAAATTATGCCATTAATCTTCTAATATTAATTTATTTGCTAGAAAGAGCATTACTTTAATCCACAATTGGAAAATTTTAAGTACAATACGACCTCAAGTATCTATATTTCAACAAATATGCACCCACTGTTTTACTTCGATCTTCAGAAAATTTTGATTTTTTCCTCAACCAATCATTTCCGCAGAGGTTACAGCCCCGTTCGCAGACATATTTTGGCATGTTGGGGAAAATATTCGCGTCGGACGCTAGCAAAAATTAGGAACGTTGGAAATCAAGTCATTAGCATCCGACGCGTCTGATGCATCGGACGCCAATGACTTGATTTCCAACGTCCACTTACTTCTGTGCTTATAAAACAAGCACGATTCCTTACCTTCTTCACCTCCTTACCTTCTTCGGCTACTACTTCTTCTTTTTCAACATAAATAATGTCTTCCTCTGATTCATCCTCCGATTATAACGATATTATTGATCTCTACGGGATATCATTGTGTCTAAATGGCAAGAGTAATCATATGACTCGAATTAATACTTCAGAGTTTACTGGGTTAACTTGGATCAACGACATTTTGAATGGTCACCAACAACATTGTTGTTAGCCTGCTTTGTGACCAAACTATTCAAAGCCCAAGAACTCTATCAGGAAGGTCACTCAGGGCTTGAGTATGAACTGGCAGAGATCGGCATCTGCTTGGACGAAGTAACAAAGGATAGGAAAACTCGTATTTCTGCGCACATAAGCTTTAGGTTGGATTCCACCATTTTGGATCAAGCTAAAGCGAATATTTTTGACCGAGCAAACCGGATCGGGTCATCCGGATCGAGTCAACCGGATCGGGCCATCCGGATCGGGCCATCCGGATCGGGTCACTCACCCTAACTGAATTCTGGGCAGTTAAAGACCATTTCCCCGTGTTCTCCACTACTTTCGAGATTTACTCTGAAGTTGTCACGTGGCCACTCAACCCTAACCGAATTTCTACCTATAAATACACATACAACGCATCATTTTGGGGGACTTTTTGGCACTTCATTTATTCATGGCAGCATGGCCGAATTTCTCCATAAATAACCACCTTATTCTCCAATGAAAATAATGAATTCGAAGAGAATGATTCATTGTATTTGAGTGTTTGAGTGTAAATATTCAGTGTAATTGTAATTCCGGAATGAAATGAGGAATTATAAAGTGGACGTAGGCTCATTAACGCCGAACCACTATAAATCTTATGTGTTGATTGATTTCTCTTACTTTTTCGTAGATGATTTCTTATTATTCTCTGCAAAACATGATCAATTGGGTGTTAGTGCCATTTTTTGGTCTAACATTTTGGTGCTTTCACTGAGAATGGACTGATTCTCAACCATAGATCTCCTCATCTACTAATGGATGTCATAGTTCATTGAGGGGAGATCCGTTTTCAATTCTAAAAGAGTCGCTTGCTGCTTAGATGAGCTGAAGGAGTTGGAGATGTGATGAACCAATAGCGTTTTGATTGGAAGTCAAAGTTGGATATACCGAAGTAGATTTGAACAAAGTTGCACAGGCCTTGCGGATTGGATCGAGCAAAAGGTCAGATCGGATGGAAATTGGTGTGGACACAGTAAATAAACAGACCACCGGCTCGGATCGATGTAACCGGCTCGGATCAAAGTAACTGGGATCCAAGTAACTGGTTAGGATAAGGCAGATAAGTATACCACCGACCCGAGGGTGACACCACGATCTGACCTGGAAGAGTGAACCCGAACCGAACAGTAGGAGGGGCACCCGAACCGATCAGCTGACGATGCTCCGATCCGGATCGGAGGAACTAGTCCGATCCGACCCAACGTTAAGACATCTCTGAACCGCCACTTGAAGGCATGATCCGATCCGACCCGAAACAGTTGTTTTTGGAAAAAAATGCATTTTTCGGATCATTTCAGAAAAGGCTCCATCGTCCAAAATCGAAAAAATCATGGGAATTTTTTTGGGACTATGGGCCCTGGACTCCCACAGGCACTGCGCCCGGACCCGCTGACGGCCTCGCCTTCGGCTCGGAGCACGGCTCGCCTTCGACTCGACATATATTTTGGCCAACAGTATTCATCAAAGCTTGTCAATGAAGATTAGATGGATAGTCTAAGAATGTCACAGAAAAATGACAACGATTGAGATTTTTCCCAGAGCCATGACATCTACTTACATCAGTAAGCCAGTGTGAGGAGCTATCGATCAGATTCAACTTGTTATCATCGACAGTATACGAGACAATGATTGTCTCATAGCAGCCTCCTCTTCCATGGCTCGGTTGGTGTATAGATTCCACCAATGCAACTGATGTTGCTCCCTAACGAGTAGCGACCACCTTATTTATGTGACTTAAACTTATTCAATCGGCGGAGCAACGAATGAAGGTTACATGGAACAATCTGAGCACTACTCCGAAGATGATTCATATGATCTTAGTGACCATAATTGTCAATGATGGGATACCAGAAAGCAGCTATGGATCCCAACATCCTAAAGCTACACTTCAATATTATGATGTGATAAATAAAATATGTCATGTGGTTCACCTCCCAAGGAACCTGGCTAACCTTTGCAATGGATATTTGCTGTCAACCGCATCGAGGAAGACTGATTTTCATTGAATAAGGGTTAGGTCAACATACTTTCGTGCCTAGAGTTAGGTACTAGTTGAACCACCACATGCCATGATTGAACCTATGGATCCTTTCATGGATTGTAACAACTTGACAACTCACCAGCCACTATACAACCCGGGTCAAGTGATAAGAGCCCGAGATTAAAGCAAATATGAATCAACCATTAGCTCTCTGCTTCTTATTTCTATTGTGATATAATGCATGAATATTACTTCAGGTCTCATAAGTTATGCTATCGTATTCAAGCTTATTTGATCAAGGTCTAGATCGATCAACTCCAGCAGAATTCATAGCTTACATTGCACCCTAGTGTCTACTGCTCAGTCCCAACGAAAGCTAGAGAAGGAATGGTCCGTGATGATCAAGTCAGTGGAAGAGCCTCCTATTTGGCTGGATGGAATATACTATGCAATAGAAATGACGTGCAACCCAAAAACCCTTCCCCTCCCGAGGAGATGTAGTGTGAAGGATGCATAGGCTTAGCAAGAAAGGGAGACATTGCAGAAAGAGTTGCTTGATGATTTGCTCGAAGACATAGATCCCAGAGAGGATGAAGATTCGGGATGCATGATCGACGACCTCAGCCTTGCTTGAAAACTGGCGATTTAAAAGTTTAGAGCACTTAGGCCTGGATGCTGATTGATTATCTGTGCATTTGATCTTATTCCTGACGTAGGATTGAAGGCATATTTGCGGACGGATGAGATATGACTAGCCCCCCTAGCAACCATATTTTATTTCCTAGCATGGAAAGCGCAAAAGTTTCTATAAGCATGGATCCATTATTCTCCTGCCAATTACTGTCCTAGCACCAGTGTGATGGCACTCTATCGTTAGCAATACATACATGACTCCCCGACACTCAATCCTTGCCCTCAGCATGGGGGCAAGAAGGCGATTCAAAGGAGATGCGACCTCGTCATTCGCTTACAATATTTACCTAATTGCATTTGTCACTCCAAGACCCCAATCAAGGTCTGTTCATTCTTGGGACCGCCATCCCACGATGGTTTGAAAAGACATTCATCACTAGCTAAAGGTTTTGGCAGCCATCCCCTGACAGAGATTAGGCGAGGTAAAATGGACCGACAAAGAGCATGCAATGCCATTTTCACACAGAATGATATTTATTCCTTTAACAAGATTACTCTTTAACCATGACTCTTATATTTCCATGCTTTACGAGTTATTGATGTAATTAGCTCAGGTGAATTAATATGTGGATGATGTAGGTATCCAGGATTTGCTATCGATCAGACTTGTAACATCCACATATAGAGTTAGGGAACAAAACCATAACAAGCTCGACTGAATTCCTCGTCCATAAAGCCACGCCCTCCGTCTAAAGAAAGTTTTATGTCTCAAGGTGGATTCGAGATGACCATACACTCCTTGGCTCAAACGTGGCAGACCACAAGACAATTGTGCATTAATCTTTTGCATTTCAAAGTCGGAATCTGATTTAAATGGACATAGTTCGACCTTCTATGTGGCTTGATCCTATGCTTGACGCCACCAGAATAAAGGAGGCAGCATTGCCCCTTGATATGCTTACTTTTAAATCATACAATTTACTTTTACATGCTTCCTGAGTTATTAGCATGAATAACTCATGCGACATGAATGATGTAGGTACCCGAAGTTCGGTGCCAATCACTCCTCCCATAGATTGATCGGAGGAACACAAAGCCTTAGCAAACGCCATCCGATTGTTTGCCTGACTAACTCTAGTCCTCAGAGCTTGGATAGAAGTATGAATCTAGGATGAGTGTGATGGGCACACCAAGATTAAATACCACTGATCCATGACTCTAACTCTCATGATTCGAGAGAGAGTATAAAGGGAGGGAAGACGAAGTCCACCACTCTAACTCTCATGATCCGAGAGAGAGAGTACAAAGGACGTGAAAAAGGCGTCCTCAAGGCGTGAAGGTGCACCACGATTAAAAAACCTCCTTGATTCCACTCTACCCTTGATATTCGACGGGAGAGTATAAAGGCGCCAGAGATTGCGCCACAAATGAACTCCTACCCTACTGAAGGATTAGGGGGCAAATTGAAAGCTGAGTTCGAACTCTATCCTGGGCATACGACAGGAGAGTATAAAGGCATTGCAATTAAATGCCACAAAATGGCTCCTACCTTGCTGTAGGATTGGGGGCAAGAATGAAAGCTGAGCCCGAGCCCCTCATTTTCAGATATGGGGGGCAATACAATGCTGATCCTAATCAATCCCGAACAAGTCCAGACTAGGCACTTTATTCATGATTGAATGGGGGCATACACACACATCACCCCCCTTAGATCAATTCTATATGATTTTCTAGATATTATTTGATTGCAGGGATTCTGAATTGGAACCCTTACTTGATTGTGATGTGCTTTATTACCCATTACTTAGAGATTCGCTTTTTTTGCAAAATGCAAGCTCGTACAAGATAACAAGACAAGAATGCAAGGGCTGCACCCGTGACAACCGCAGCAGGCCGGTGGAAAGCAAACAAAGGGACACGTCTAGAAGGCTGACACTGATGCCCAATGCTAAACTTCTCAGGAGGCCCAAGGCGATGACCGAAAAGAGGCCTTGAGAGTGAATTATTCAATGATGTGTCACATGAATTAAGGAAACGACTGAAAGGGGGCCTAAGATGGATATATTAAATCAACATACACACCCACGTGTGACTGACCATAGCACAAGTGCAACGACGAGTGCCACCTCACAAATACAATGAATGGAAAATGCGATAGCTCGAGCACTTGGATAACTCAATCACTTAAGATTTGAAAGCAATGTCTCTTTTCCATGCATCCATGTCTAAATTTGAATAGGATGTGATACAACTACCGATCTTTCGCCATTACCCCTGGACTGGGGGTACACTATTGAAATTATTTACAAATGACATAACTTGTATGTTTGTGTCTAACTTATACCTCAATCTTTACAGGCCACTTGAGGACCACAGAATGGATGTAGAGTGAACGTCCATTTGCTAGTCCCGACCGACTTTCCAGTTGAAAGACCCTAGATAAGGGGGCATGCCATTACTTTGACTTCTAGCTTGCAAGGAAGCGAACTGCTTGATACTCCGACTCAAAGGATAAGAAGAAGGAAGATATAAATTTCTTTCCTGCTGAGGATATTGGCGCAGAAGGCGCTAGGAACAAACGAAGTTAGCAGATTTCTTCTTGCGATGATCCCTCGGCATGTCAAGCTAGATATGAAATGGATGGTACCCTTGTTGATTTGGGAACTCAGATGGCTCAGCGAGATGAACTTCTCCGGAAACGACAGAAAATGATGGATAACTTCTTTACTTGGACAGGTGGAAGGCCGAGCAACTACGACTTACTCGCTGGTGCGAGCACCGTGGAAATTAAAGCGATAATGAACTTGGCTCAAACACTCCCTGCTCTGTGGTCCAGGTCATATGAGGCCCTAGGACAAGTTGGCATAGTCGTATTTAATGAAACAAGATGTAACCAACCTCCTCCCAGGCATTTGTAGCATGCAACTTTTGACTGTAACATTTTGGATGAAAACGATGGATATGCATGAGTCACTGAAAACTTAAACGGAGCCCGACCAACCTCTGCTCCAATTCAGATGAATGTTTAAAATCCAGCTTAACCTCAACATGAGGCTCCCCATGTAGGGGACAAATAAGAGCATTTGAGACAACTATAATTTGACTTTATCGCCACCTGACTCCGAACCTCAGAGCTTGGATAGGAGACCAAAGACTAACATGAGATGGACACAAACAACTCATTTTGTATCAAACTCTAACTCACAGCTTGATAAGGGAGTATGAATTCAGAGAATACGTGGATTTGATGATTAATATTTAGTAAAATCCCCGTGGGTGGGGAGTGCGGGATACGAGCTTCGAGCAACATAATTTGACTATCCGCCAACTTTAGGAACATTTACGATTATCGGAGTTCCGCAAGATCCCAGACTATAACCAGAAGAATGGCCCCTTAAGGACAACCTGCATACATCCGAGTAGTGGATCACCATCCATAATTAAAAGACAGAAGCCTGATTGATGGCTATTACATATGCACAACCAAGAAGCCAGAGACTGGCTTCCATCCACTTCAAGACTTCATACCAGGGGCACCAGCGCTAAATTGAACAATTGGCGAAACTTCTCAAAGATGAGGGCCAGATTGCCAACATTAATTAATGCTTCAACAGAGCTCCGGCGAGACCCTGCACGCATTCCTTGAAAGATTCAACGCCACAGTGGCATCGGTAAATCGACCTGGACCATATATGGTGTTGATCGCAGCAGTATCCGGTATTCTGGATATCTCAAACTTCAAAATCTCTCTGCAATGATACCCACTAAGAGGACTCGACAGATTCACCTCTGAAACAAACCTCGGTATCTCTCTACCATGAGATTTTCCTAGAAACGTTGGAAAATTCTATCCTGAGACAGACAGATTTATGCAACAAGAGGGTGCTAATGTTAAAATGGATGATCTCAATGTCTTCACGAAAAAATGGAGCACCATCTGACTCTTGAATTGATAAAGGAGAAAGAAAAGCCCCAGGAATTTACAATTTCGAAAAAGACCAATGTCATAAATCGGGTCCGCGATCTTGATTATCAAGCTTAATGGAACCAAGCATGGGAGATAGACTCAACAAGACTGTGATGGCTATTTCGGATCATGCCAAAGTATGGACGAAAGAGCTTGAATAACTCACTAACGACATTCGCTCGCTTGCAAGATTGACGAGCTTACTCAACTCTATGGCTGATGCGAGGAGAGTATCTAAGTTTGTTGATACTCAATAAGGCGATCACTGATTTCTGACTAAACAGATGGGATGACCCCGACGCGAATGTAATTCGACCATTCGCATATATAACTCCAACCCTTGATGACTTAGGAAAGTGCACAAAACGACACAGGGTGACTAAGATTGCTGAACCTGCATCTCTAACCCGATACGGCGGAAAAAAGTATAAAGGCTAAAAGACTGGATGTCTGATTGACTTTGCATAACCCCCACCGATGCTAAGGGCATAAGCACTGACTTTGCTCGTCCTCCACTGATGCTGGAAGCATCACCTTCAACTGACAGATTGACTTTGAACATGACCCTAACTCAATGCATGATTCAGAATGTATACATTCTATCTTTAGAATATGACGTGATTCATCTCGACCATCCAAGTGAGCCAACTAACGAATCAAGCATAAATCCAAAGACTTGATCCGCAATTGAATCAAATGGAGAGTATGATGAACTCCTCTACTGCCTCACGAATGTGATAATCCTACCAGCTATTGGCTTGTATGTTTTCAACAACATCTCGTATTGACTCGTATGTGATCACGGGATTATAAAACGATCCAGAGTGATCATGGCTTTCAGATACCCTATTGTTACGATTAGATGTAATCATGGAGTACTAGATTAATATCCTGATATCGAGATAGTCCAAATCCAAGAAAAAATGACATATTCATATGCCAACTCTAATGCGCTCTGTCCCAACGGTCAAGATGCTAGCTCAAAACATGAAGATTTTGACACCACCCTATAACTTGGATGGCTATTTTATACATTGACTTATACATAAAAGAAATACTAGCTTAGTAATGCACTAGACTTGTTTAGGAAGACGGTGTTGTTTGGCATTAACTTGTGCATGTACGATCTCACACGGGAGCCAACGATATTGCATGACCTATGATGAAGGAATTCATCCTCTTGATTCGATGAGGTCTAAACGATTACTTCATCATCTTGATCACTCTAGCCATGGAATTTGGCCTGATAAACATCAATGGAAGCAGTGTGGTATATGACAAGCCATTTATACAGGAAAAGATCCATACGACGGAATTACTCAGTACTCAATAGGACACAACAGTCTAATAAAGCCTCCTCAAGGGTGGATGACATTCCAAAAAGATTCAGCTCGACTTATTCAAAGCACATCTCATGTGCAATAAGATGTACTTTGGGGGCCAAAATGTTAGCCTGCTTTGTGACCAGACTATCCAAAGCCCAAGAACTCTATCAGGAAGGCCACTCAGGGCTTGAGTATGAACTGGTAGAGATCGGCATCTGCTTGGACAAAGTAACAAAGGATGGAAAAACTCGTATTTCTGTGCACATAAGCTTTGGGTTGGATTCCACCATTTTGGATCAAGCTAAAGCGAATATTTCTGACCGACTAAACCGGATCGGGTAAACCGGATTGGGTCATCCGGATCGGGTCAACCGGATCGGGCCATACGGATCGGGTCATCCGGATCGGTCCATACGGATCGGGTCATCCGGATTGGGCCATCCGGATCGGGTCACTCACCCTAACCGAATTCTGGGAAGTTAAAGACAATTTCCCCATGTTCTCTACTACTTTCGAGATTTACTCTGAAGTTGCCACGTGGCCACTCAACCCTAACCGAATATCTACCTATAAATACACATACAACGCATCATTTTGGGGGACTTTTTGGCACTTCGTTTATTTATGGCTGCATGGCCGAATTCCTCCATAAATAACCACCTTATTCTCCAATGAAAATAATGAATTCGGACAGAATGATTCATTGTACTTGAGTGTAAATATTCAGTGTAATTGTAATTTCGGAATGAAATGAGGAACTATAAAGTGGATGTAGGCTCATTAACGCCGAACCACTATAAATCTTGTGTGTTGATTGATTTCTCTTGCTTTTTCGTACATGATTTCTTATTATTCTCTGCAAAACTTGATCAATTGGGTGTTAGTGCCATTTTTTGGTCTAACAGTTGTCAAGTTAATTTTCAGATGAAAATACTTTGTTTCCACTCATTATGTGAAAAACTACAACATAATGGTCTTTCTTCAGTGTCAGAAATTTGTGTCCTTGAAATGGTTGGAATTTTCGTTTACACAATGGCTACTGGGCTTTCAACTAGACAACTTAGCGAAAGGTTCCAACGATCAGGTAGCACAATTTCCGTTTGTTTTCATGTTGTTCTAAGCGCTTTTCAATTACTTGCTGCTGATGTAATATACCCAGGGGATTAACAATTTCTTACCATTCCACATCACATCAGAAGTTCAACCCGATATTATCCTTATTTCAAAAATTGTATTGGTGCTATAGATGGTACACAAGTATCTGCACATTTACCCACTAATCAAGTTATCCCTTATATCGGAAGAAAAAGGTTTGCAACTCAAAATATATTAGCGGTTTGTGATTTCGATTTACAGTTTGCGTATGCTGTGGCTGGTTGGGATGGTACTGCACATGATAGTAGAATTTTTAATGATGTTACAAATGACAGAAACTCTAACTTCCCTAAACCTCCAGCTGGACAGTATTATTTGGTCGATTCGGGCTATCCACTTCAAACTGGATATTTACCACCATATCAAAATATGAGGTATCATATTCCGCATTTCCATGAAACCGTGGATCAACCAAAATTAGCCAATGAAGTGTTTAATTTCTACCATACGAGTTTACAAATGGCCGCATAAAGATTTTTTGGCAATTGGATTTTTTTTACCATTCTGAGCAGGTTGCCTACATTTCGATTTAAAACTCAAGTCAAAGTTGTCGTATCTACAATGGCCTTACACAAAACACAAATATAATAGTGGTGACCCAGATTTTGTGACTTTTTATGATGATCTTGAAATAATCCCCGTCATTACTTGAAGGAATATTATGCTATGAGAAATACGATGAACAGAGGTACTGAACGGGTACAACGAAATGGGTACCAAGAAATGTTATTACTTCAAGATACCATTAGAGATGAGTTGGTTGCTGCTAGGCTGCACTAATTTTATTTGTTGCTGAGATGGATTATGGAGGCATTTTGGACTTCTTGGTGAATGCCTCCAAGTGTTGGTCCTCTGGTGTAAGTTTTCAGATGTAGGCTTTCGGCTTTATCGAGGGTACTCAAAGGGGCCCGCCCTCATGATGTACGTGTAAATCTACCGGTTTAGAACCATTGATGGTTTAGGTACTATGTGGATTAGTACGAGTAGCCTGTATCCTTGCTTGAGTCTTGGTTTAGCCTTCCGGTTTGGTTCCTTGGAACATAGCCTCCAGTGATATCTACGTTACTTACGAAGGTGTCCCCTTCGTCATTTATGGAGCTGTTTTTCAGGAGTCGGTCACATACCATCTTTATGCACTGACCCGATACTCTTCTTCCTCTGATGTGTTAGCGTTAAGTAGTTTAATTCCTGTTGGGTAGACCATGTCGGACAAACCTTTGCTGGTGCCCTGTAGGATTTGGGCCCCTTCTTTTCAGAGGGGGTGTCGGCCTTTGTTGCTCTCGGATTCTTCATCCTTTTCTTACATTCATTCAACACCCCTTCACCATTAGCCTGTAGTAACCTTTGCCCCCTAGTGAAGGGGTGTCTTCGAATTCCCAAGTCAAGCTTCTTTTTCCGGGATTTCTCCTATTTGTTTGCCAGTTAGTTTTCAATGTTAGGTTACGCCATAGGTCCTGGCGAAGAGATTCTCTTTCGGCACCTTGTGGAGAATGATTTGACCCAGATTCAGGCCTTGATGGAAGATTGGAAATTCTTTCCAATAATGATGTTGAGTCGAATACTACATAGATTTGGCCGTGTTAAGATTGAGGAGCCGAATCCACTTAGATTCGGGTACTTAAAGTTTAAAGAATGGGAACCCTTCCGGTATGGGGAGTCGAATCCACTCAGATTTGGGTACTTAAAGATTGAAGACCGGGAACCCTTCCGGTACTAATGAAGAGCCAAATCCACCCAGATTCGGGTATTCTAAGATTAGAGACCGGGAACCCTTCTTGTATTAATGAAGTACCGAGTCCACCCAGATTCGGGTTTTTAAAGGTTAAAGACTGAGAACCCTTCCAGTATTAATGAAGAGCGGAATCCATCCAGATTCTGGTATTGAAAGATTGAAGACCGGGAACCCTTCTGGTATTAATGAAGAGCCAAATCCACCCAGATTTGGGTATTTAAAGATTGAAGAATGGAAACCCTTTCGGTATTAATGAAGAGCCGAATCCACCCAGATTCGGGTACTTAAAGATTGAAGACCGGGAACCCTTCTGTATTAATGGAGAACCGAATCCACCCAGATTCGGGTATTTAAAGATTGAAAACCGGGAACCATTCTGGTATTAATGAAGTGAGTATCCCCTTCGGATTTGATTTGGGAAGCAAAGGTTATGCGTGCTTCTTGAGACTCCCCTTGGGCTTTTGATGTCAAAGTAGAGGATGTACGTGCTTTGTTGGCCACTCACTTGGCCTGTGCATCCGGAGCACTTGGCTAGCTTATGCATAAGCAGGGCCCAAGGACTTACCCGACCTCCCTCTAGGAGGTGCCTTATCCTGACCATCGTAGGCAATGATAAGATGTTAAAAACTTAGACAGGGCCATCATAGACACAGAACTAAGGTTTACTCTTTTGATGCTCTATACGGACCATCGTAGGTTCTGATAGAGGCTTATACACCACCCTCTCCATAGGGTTTCCTATCCTGACCATCAAAGGCGATTATAGGGGTTTGCATTCCCTTCTGCGGGTAACGTTGAACATAAACAGAGGTAGGATGTGCTCTTCTGTGAGCAGAGGTAGGATGTGCTTAATTCTAGCAGAGGCAGGGTGTACTCTTCTACGAGTAGAGGTAGGGCGTGCTAATTTTTGGATGCACTGCCACAACCTTTTTGTATTGTGAAACAGTGGCTTATGCTTTCGATGCTTTAACCCTCCCCCCTCTGGTTTGGGCATGGAGAAAGACTAGCACATCATCCTCTACCGGGGATGCCTCGCCCCAGCCAATTTGGCGATGATGAGGGATTCAATCCTTTTTTCAGCTCGACCCATTTTGGATCTCTCTCGAGCTACTGGGAGGGTTTCCATGCCCTTGGTTGTATGATGATTTTTTGGGAGGAAAACCTTGTCCTTTATTCTTTTATCATTGAGAAATATGACTTCAAATGTTCCGAGTTCCATGTTCTTGGAACAAGATCATCGTTGGGTTTGCATGGCCGATATGTACCGGGTATGACTTCTTGATGGACGATTAGGGGTCCTTCCTAATTTGGACCGAGAGGAGCATCCGCTGGGTTCTTGGTGTTAGCCATTACTCTTCCCAACACTAATTCACCTTTAGCGAAGGTTCTAGCTCTGACCTTTGAATTGTAATATTTTGTGATCCTTCTTTGGTATTCGGCGGTTCTGATTGCAGCCTCATCCGTTAGTCCCTGTTTCAAGTCTAGTTACTCCCTCCTTAACTCCTGGTTGGGGTCAAATGCGTATGAACTACAAGAAAAATACCTTTTTATAGCGTGTAAAAAAAGCTATTAAAGGATACAATGGCGTGTTTAGAAACACTATATATCAGCATGTTGTAATATGTCAGGAGTCTATAACAGCAACATAAAAATCGCTATAAAAAACATGCTGTAAATGATGTTACTTATGGCATGTTTTGTTTGCTATAAAAATTGCTATTAAATGATAGGTATGTAACATAAAAATCGTATCTATAGCGTGTTTTGCTTGCTATAAAATTTTTATGCAGTGTTGTGGTTTTATACTGCTAATATTTATGACATCATCTGTTTACTATTCACAACAACAATAAACGCTATAGATAAATATTGGTTGATTATTATAGCAACCGCAGACGCTGTAGAAATTTCATAACCTGATTATTATAGCAAGTACAAAAGCAATAGAAATATAGTACCCTGATTATTATAGCAACCATAAATGCTATAAAAACGCTACAGAGAGTTTAATTTTTTATTTTATAGCATTATTTACTTGCCGTGAAAGCTGTTGCAGAATATTTTTATTGCACTAACATAATGCTATAATATGTATAGCCACTATTAAATATATTTCACACATAATATTTAGCATATAAATATTTATGATCAAAAGGTATGTCATACAAAGTTCAAAGCATATAAATATTTGTGATAAAAAATAACAACTCTTACAATCGTTGCTCACCCAAAACAATACATATACTAAAAAGAACAATCCATACAACCGTAGCTAACCAAAACGATACATGAATGCGACAACATTTTTTTTCATGCCTTTTACCATATCATAGACCTGGAGCATAATACAATGTCTGTCAAAAAAAAAAACATACATCTATTAGTCATAAATACAAAAAATCAAAACACCATTACAACTTTTTTTCAAACATACAAACAATAAACACAATACCCTGGAACACTGAAAACTGTTGTTTGTTTGGAGCTCAGTTCAAACAGATCTCAGTTTAGACAACAAAATTAAATGAGCAAATCTATCATTTCAAACAGGTCACACACATTAAAGCATGAAGTTTATGGTCTTAGTTCAAACAGGTCTCAGTTCGGACAGGTTTAATCTCCATATCATCTGTGAGTTGATTTGTAAAATATGCAAATGGGGGGCGCAGTTGTAGGCTTAGGCTAGCTAATTTTTTTGTTGGCCAAATATTAAACGTGTTTCTCTGTTTGCCCTACCTGAACTATGAGGCATGGCCTATATAAGGCCGGGAAGTTATATTTAGGCCTACGTGATAGTGGACTGGCTGATTTTTGTATATGCATTGAAGTGCAAACTGTTCAAATAAACTGCAAAACAGATAAAGTGCAAACTGTTCAAATAAACTGCAAACAGATAAACTAAAACCGCAAACATAAACTAAAAATTAAAACTGGCCAAACATAAACAGATAAACTGGCCAAAAAATAAAACTGCAATAAAAACTAAAACTGGCCAAACATAAACAGATAAACAGGCCAAAAATTAAAACTGCAAACATAAAGTAAAAACTAAAACTGCAAACATAAACAGATAAACTAAAACTGCAAACAGATAAACTGGCCAAAAAATAAACATAAACCAAGATCTGCCACTAAGTTCAAATAAACTGCAAACTGTTATAATAAACTGCAAACATATAAACTAAAAATTCTCAGGTATATCCGTTGAAGTGCTTACCAGTATAATGTATATGTTGTGCGGCAAGAAATGATTGCTATCACAGTCGGAAGTCACCTGAGATGAAGCAGAGTTAATTTAAGATTATAACTAATATTCACATTTTTTTTCCACTACTGCATGTTTCAAAATATACAAACATTATTTTCATTGCCAATGTCTAGACTGCTGATTTTAGTGAAACATCAGCTGCTGATTTTAGTGAAACATCAGCTGCGGAATCTCCTATACATTCTTCCAGCGACTATATACCCTGATGCAAGATTTCAGTCATATGTTGTTTATATTTATGTATGTGTGTGTATTTAACAGTGATACCATTTTCATCAAATATATAATAAGTTGAATGAGCAAATCTCTCATTTCCATAAAGAAGTAAAAAAAAACTTCAATATTATATCACATACTCAAACTGTATCGATAACTTCATACTAATTTTCACAGTTATTTATCATTAGTGAGGTTATGTTGATTTGTTGATTCAACCAACACAGCCATAGATATAATAGTAAACAGACGGGTTTATGCATGTTTTGATTGGACCTCTAACACCATTTGGTCCAGAACACAAAATTTTTCCATGAAACTGATGAACCATTTGGTACAGCTTGCAAATAACATGGAGACCATCGATCTTTGGGTATTAGCAGATGTTGGCACACAAAATTTGAACTGGCATGAAACATTTTTTAACTAAATTTAGGCAAGATATTGAAGTCCCTCTAATAAATAAGAGGAAAAAAATTGAAAAATTCTAGACTTACAGGAACCAATAGCAAATGCTAATATCATCGCGTACTCCAGGTTGATATGTCATGTTAAACAAAAATATAACGCTAGTCAGTGTGTGATGGGCTCGGAATATAATAATGTCTTTAGCACTGTTAATCGATGTTTTTACAAGGCCTTTACATACCAGATTTGAATGTATTATAGTTTAATCATCGTGATAGAAAATCTAAAGAGAATGGTGGATAGCTCGGAACTAAAACGCATATGAGGATATGAAACAATGGAAAAGCGGATAAACTCAAACAAACTTTGGGAAACAATGGAAAAGCGGATATCACAATAATCCTCCCTATCGCCCTCGCAACGTCCTCCGCTGTCACCTTCTCAACACGTCGGTCACCAGCCTTTCGCTTATAATCTGCTCTATAAACAGCGGCCACGCCACCATCGGCACCCCAACACACACCCCTTCCAACAGCGAGTTCCAACCGCAGTGGCACACAAACCCTCCTACAGCCTCATGCCTCAGCACGGCCACCTGCGACACCAACCCTTTCACCACCAGCCCCCTGCCCTTGGCCCTCTCCTCATACACTTCCGGCAACTCCTCCTCCCTCGCCACCTATATAAAACATACCCATGTCTCTGCAAACCCAACGCCATATCCACATGAATTATCAAAAGGGCAACAGCTCCCAAGACACAAGTACACAACCGAAGCGGCTGGTTTCCTATCCAGCCACTCCATGCACTTCCGGTAGTTCTCATATCCACCTCCACACTCCACCTGATCCTTTTCATCCCCACATCTCGCCATCGAGACAGGCCCCACCTGCCAAGTCTTATCACTACATGATTTCTCGTAGTACTCCGCATACTCCCCTTACATCTCTCTGAAACTGTTCACCACTGAACCAAATGCCTTACTCTTCGACACTATATCACTCACATTGAACTCCATTACAGCTCGCAGAAAATTCGGCAACTCGGATCAGTGAAGATCCATGACACATCGGCACACGCTTCAGCTTAAAACTTCGACGTTTTATAATTCAAGAACGTACAAGTACTTTTGATTAGCTGTTAATCTCAGTTGTGTGTAACAAGCTGTGTTTGTGTGCCAAGCTATCGTAGGAGGTTAAGTGGAAGTGGATCGTCAAATGTTAACTGCAAGATAATGAGAGATAGCGAAATTCAAACAAACCGAATAGGCAGCAACTGGCTACTGCCCTTACAAAGAGGTATCGGGAGTGTTTCAGCTGTTTTGTAGCTACATGAAGAGGGACACATAACGTATACATGAAACGTAAATCATTTGGCTGTCAGTAGCACCCTCTAGTTTAGGTGGAATATGTGTTGCCTCATGTTCAGGTTTAAAAAATGAAAACGAAGATGACACTCCCTTTTACCACATGATATCATTCATTTAATTGAAAAGGCATATAAAGCTTTCGGGTTTGATTTAATTTGATCTATATAATTTGATTTCGAAAAGGCATAAAGCTTTCAGCTTTCAAGTTTAAAAAATGAAAACAAGTTGACAGTCCTACTGATCTTGATTTTGATATTTTCAGGTTTGGTTTAATTTGATTTTTTGTTTACTAGGTGATTTAATTTGACAATGATAGTTATCATGGAGGGAAGGGACTTGTTACAGATATTCAACTTTTGGAGGGTTCCTTACATTATTGTAAATATATCGTAGTAGGCTATCGTAGAGGATTACTATGGGAGTCGTAGTTTTCCTCCCAGGCGCTCTCCTCCTTATCGAGATAGCAGCTATAGTTTGAGGTAGAACTTAGTGGATAGCACGAAGGGCCAAGAAAAAAAAAACCGGATGTGACAATGATGGACAAAAAGGTAATGTGTACATAGTACTCGTTGTTTTAATCTAGATTGCAGTGCACTTTCTAATTCTAGCCTTATGAAGAAGGCAACAAAGATTCCAAGAAAAAGAAGAAGAAAAATTGTCGCATCTAAAAAAAATTTGAGTTATACTTACTAGAAGTTGATTCCATTACAACGTTCGCAGCAAGCCAAGTTATCGTAGTACCAAGAGCATCTTCAATGACTTCTAAATCGGATGTTGCTCTCCATAGAGGTGCTTTTGGAATTTTTACAATATCTACCAAAACTTTGATTGCATTTCTTCCCAAAGGAACACAATGGACCATTGCGGTTGGATCGGTCGAAGACACGCATCCTAATGCAACTATTTCTCTCCTTCCCAACCAATCAATCAGATTGCATTTATCATTTGGCATAAAATTTGGACTCTATCAATTAAAGAAATATGTTATATTAATATGTGCATCAACATTTTGTACGATGAAACAAATAATGCAAAGTTAATTATAATTAAGTTTACCTTTTCGATAGCTCCGACATCACTCATATGATTATCCGATAATGAAGTGTTGACAGTATCAATAATTACTTTTGATTCGGGCCATGCGACTTTGACACCAATGACATCTACAACTCGTGTCAAACCTTTAGTGGGTCTCCATAGAAAAGCATCTTGAACTTTTGGATTACCTATCCAAACTGCAACAGCGCCCAGTCCAAGAGGAAGATCATTCACTAGTTGTTTTGGATCACTCGAGTGTAGTCGTCCTTCCGCAACTAAATCTTCGCTCCCACTCCAATCAATTAATTTGCATTTATGATTTGTGCTGCTGCTTTTACTCTATTAAAAAAGAACATATTGATTTTTATTTCTAAACAATCAAAATGAAATTTTAATAAGTATAAAGATTACAGATTACCGCATTATCTTCATTTTCATAGTTATCGAAGTTGTGCAAAACAACTTTACTAGCTGGCCATGATATCATCTCGCCTTCAACTTGTCCAACACGTGTCAAATGAAGTGAAGTCCTCCACAAAAAAGCATCTGGTTTCCTCACATTGTCTACTATAATTATCTTCGCATCTGGCCCTAAAGGGATTTGTTGAACGAGTTCCTGTTGTCAGTTGACACAACTCTTCCTTATGCAACAATTTCGTCTGTCCCACTCCAATCCATAATCATATGTGTCATATTTTTCACCATGTTTGTTCTACAATTAACCAATAACTAATTATATTAACAATTAAGATAAATGTCAAATGCATTGATATAACTCTAGTAATATAAATAACTTTTACCATGTGAGCTGCATTAGCCGTTTGAGATACATTCGCTTCAACCACAATTTCTTTTCTCTGCCAAAAAAAAACAAAGGTAAATTTTATGCAAACACATTTCTAAAAAAAACAAAAGTAACTTCGACCCTTTTTCGACGAGGTTCAGTCCCACAAGTTTAATGTTCAGGTTGACAAAATAAACATTAATTTATCCCCGGTGCACAGAAATTCTGCGTGCATCCCCACTTTGGTACAATTCATTTATTTTCCAAGATTTCATGATGTGTTCGTATAACAAACCATGAAATAGTATTTTTTTTCTCTACTTGTTTTGGTTAAAAATTAATTGAGATAAGATAAATAAATAAAAGTTGTAACAATAAACGGTGGGCTAGTATGGCCAGTGATGGTGGCGATCATTTGTTTTTTTCGTGCGAGAGAAGTAGGCAAGGCAAACAAAATGAGGAACAAGTTCTAATGATTCTTTCTGCATATGTGACATGTTGTTAGTTAGCGACAACATGCTTTGTTTTTTGTTTTTTAGTTACTTGTTGTATGCTTTTAAAAATTGTTTAAAAGTATAATTTTGTTCCCTATAGAAATAAACAAAATATTCTAGTATGACCATTCCAAGTAACCACTGTTCTGATTGGTTTAATTAGTATTTCTGATAATATGTTTTCACGTATTCCGAATATCTATCTTTTTTGAAAACCTAATTCACACATTCAATCTATGCGGCTTTTAGTCTATCGGTTAACCAACTTCGATAAACATGGATTTTATGTGACATTTTTACGATTTACAACGTATTTTATTAGAACTATTAGGAAATTTGCTATAAAATTATAACTGTATTTAGCATTAGAAAATTATATAAAACAAAATAATCGTTGGAGAATAAAATTTCTTGGATCTTATATTGATTTAGAGTGTATTTGACATATTCCCAGAAGATGATGAAAAAATAAGCAATTGCATGACTTCAATCTTTAGTTTTAAAGTTGTAGTTGTTTGTCGAGATTTGGACTAGAAGCCATTTGTTTGAAGGCTAGCCGATGTTGAATCAAGATAAATCCGAACCATGCACTCTTAACAATGTGTCCATCCAATCCATATTATCGGATTATTAAGAAAATGGACTAAAAAATTTGTAACACCCCATGATTTTAAATATTAAAATTAAGGAATACTTAATTTCAAATGTGGGAATTAAGGGAAACGGGTTGCGCCATTGCGTTCACCTCGGAATTCTTCTTGAGATAGAGTCCGAGTTTGAGTAAATCGGACTCCGTATGAAGAAGATATCTTTAAATTAAATATTGCAGCAAAACATGAAAAAAGAAGAATGCGAAAAGAACAATGTTTAGCATTGTTCTAAGTTTTGTAAGCAAAAGACTTAGTAGCTCATTTGGTTAGAACATGTGACTTGCATACAAGAGGTACAGAGTTCGATCCCCGCCAACGCCATATTTTTGTTTTAGGGGGAATGGCTAAAAAGTGGCTTAGTGTGAACGCAGTTCAAAAAGTGAGTGTGAAAATGGTTAATTGGGAAGATAGATAAAAAGAAATATATATATATATATATATATATATATATATATATATATGACGTGTACGCATCATGTGGCGCACGGGGCGCACTTTTTTGTTGGTCAAGGATTGTCTTTTTTACGTGGCCTTCTCTGATTGGTTTTGTGACAAATTCTGAGGTGTTAGGGCCTAACTGTCATGCTATGATTGGCTGAGTGACACTTGCTTTAGTTGGATGGCTCTTATTACTCCTAAAACGATCTAACAACTCACATAAGATTTAACTTCTATAAAAGCAACCATAATCCTCAAACCCTAAATCACATAAGTTCATTCCAAGGAACCACCATGCCGTCTATGATCGTTCTAGTTTAGCCACCATTCCTCCTTCAATTTAAAAGCAAAATAGAAGCAAGAATCAAAATCAAATCTAAATCCAAATTAGAATAACAATTAGTCTACATCAAAGGCGAGCAATTCAGTTTCAGAATACAGATCCCAGAAAAACAAGACTGTTCTTTTGATTGTGAATGCTACTTCTTTCACAATATAATTAATAAATTAATTATGATGGGTTGTAATTGGATTAAGAAGATGTCTGTTGAAACATGTGATGTTATTGTCTGTTTGTGAACATATGACAGTTTTGTTGTTGTATGATTGGTAGATCTATTTATATGTACAATTATACATGATTAAATTGATTCATTTTATGCAAGTTTACATATGTTAATTTGTGAATCATATGCAAGTTTATGTTATGTGAATTTTATGCAAATTTATGGGTTAAATCATATGCGAATCTTATGCAAGTTTGCGATGTTAAAACATATGTATGCAAGTTTAGGATGTTGAAACATATATGAATCTTATGCAAGTTGGGATGTAAAACATATGTGAATCAAGTATATACATATGCTAGTTTATAAGCGAAAAGTGTGACATTAATTTATGTGTTTAGATCCATATGCAAGTTCACATTTTTATGTTTAGATCTATGTTTAGATCCATATGCAAGTTCACATTTTGATATTAGATCTATATTTAGATCCAAGGCAGTAACATACTTATGCAAATTTATGTTTCCTATGCTAATTTTGTATGTGAATCATATGCTAGTTTGAATGTAAGTTTGTATGAAATTCATATGCAAGTCATAGGAAAACCATATCCATATATGCAAGTTCATAATTACATGTTTAGATCTATACATTTAGATCCATGACAGTACATAGTTTATACAAATTTATGTTTTATGACTATTTCCTATGCAAGTGTTGATTATGCAAATTTATGTTAATATGAATCATAACCATGCCAGTTTTGATCCATGTTATGCTAGTTAGATCTATTTTGTGTGTTATGCAAGTTGTGATGTTTCTTTCCTTTTTATGAGTTAGACTATTTGCGAGTCTAACATATTTCACGTTCAACGTACGAATGACGTGGGGATAATGGGAAAATATTAAATATGCATAATTATGAATTGGTATAAAATGGCATAAAGGCATATAATTAATTTGAGACATTAATTGGCCTAATTTATATGCATAGTAATTATGGACATAATTTAAGTGACAATTATGGACATGGATTAAAATTGGAAGTTATTGGCAATTTGAAATAGGGATATTAATTCAAATTGGGGTTGAATAATAATGTGTAATAATAAATGCCTAAGACACGAGGTTAGACTCGTTTGTGGTGTAAGACTGCCCGGACCCGCCCGACAAATCCAGCAACCACAAACGGTAGTCTAATGTGAGAGGTCAAAGTCACAAATTAAATAAGTAATAAAGGCCTAAGACACGAGGTTAGACACGTTTGTGGTGTAAGACTGCCCGGACACGCCTGGAAAATCCAGCAACCACAAACGGTAGTCTAATGTGAGAGGTCAAAGGCATAAATTACAAGATGCTTAGACACAAGGTTAAGTCTTGCTTGTGGTGGAAGTCTACCCAGAACCGCTCGGCATATCCAGCGGCCACAAGCAATCGACTTAATGTGAGAGGTCTATGCATTAATAATTAATTAATGCTGAGCAAAGACGAATATGAATGACAAACAGAAGTTTAGTTGAGTGAGTGATTCTCTGAGTCACAATCTGATGTTGATTTCGGTCTTCGGGGTTGGTACTTAGGGAGTTATTCCCTTAAACAATGTATCTGTGAACTAAGATGTAATTAATCATAAAAAACATGGTAATTGGGTAGGGTTATGACCAACTTAACCAATAATATATATATATATATATTAATCTGATAAGTGGATGGGGTTTAGACCAGCTTAACCAATAATATATTGATCTAATAAACGGATAGGGTTAAGACAAACTTAACCAATAATATGTATTGATCTGATGCGGTAAAGACAAACTTAACCAATAATGTATATTGACTTGATAAGCGGATAGGGTTAAGACCAACTTAACCAATAAGATATAAGTGGATGGGGTTAAGACCAGCTTAACCAATAACATATTGATCTAATAAGCGGATGGTGGTTAAGACAAACTTAACCAATAACACATGTTGATTTGTTTAGTGAATAACATGGGTGACATGTGGGATATAATTATAAATAGTTAACCAAGTTGAAATCATGTAAGAAGACATGAATAAGAAGGGGTTAAGTTGGAAATTCTAGTGGGGACCAAGCATAGGTGGAAAGCTTGTGTGGGGACCCTTTTCAAACCAGTAACCCATTAAGTATCTTTGTGAGCTCGACCCAAGTCGAGGACGGGACACGCTTACTAAGTTTGATTGTAAGAGGTCTAAACGGGTTAGCGGTGATAATGCAAGTCCAACGGGGTCATGTGCGTGCGTAGGCCCGGGCTGGTAGGTAAGACGTTGTTGCATCATGTAGATATAAGTCGTGCGTCTTTAGTGGTATCGGGTTGCAACTTTGGGGAGTGATACACCCCACTGTGGGACCAGCATGGGTATCTACGAGTTAGGGAGTCGATCGAATGGGGAAGGTAGCGGGTACGACCAGCGGAGATAGGAGAAGACAACATCTATGAAGACAGCTAGGAGTATAACTACCATATTATGAATAAACATTGTAATTTGAATGAGGAGGGTAGTGGGTACAACTAGTGGAGATAGGGGCAGGCAACACCTATGAAGACAGCTAGGGGTGCACGAAACTACCATTATTATTATTATTTTGTTCAGTGAGCGGGATCAACTTTTAGGGTGACTAGTAATGGTGCGGTCTAATTAGCATTGATGCAGTATAGTAATTATCTTATAGTGATTAGGAGCGCAATTAATGCCAAAATATTACTCTGTTTGCTTTGTCTTGCCCACTTGCTTCACAGTCATTCCTTCTTTTAACAGTTTATGCCTTATGCTAATTACTTTAATAATTGTATTATTAAAGTTATGGTACTCGCCAGACTTCATGTCTGACCCCCTTTGTTTTCGCCTCTTCTCTTCCTTCCCCCCCCCCCCCAGGTTCTCAGGGTGGGACTAGTACTAGCGGAGCTTGATTTGAATCTCTTTCTCTCCCTTTTGGAAGTACTTGGATTGCTGAAAGTAAAGTTCAGCTCATCTCTTTTATGGCTACTTGTGTTTGGGGTTATACTTTTTACTTTATGTACTCTGAAAACTATTTGTCAAGATGGATATTAAGTGTACTTGGTTTATGAAGTTGTTGTAATCAAACCTTTTCTCCGCTGCAATAAAAGTTGTTTTAAAATTTTCAAGTACAATATTTGTACCTGTCTTGTTATATTCTGTTCTATACACTAATAACGCTCCATAGAAGTTAATGCATTCCCTTTGTGAGTGATATTAATGGACGTGGCGTGTTACACGTGGTATCAAAGCTAAAGGTTACCAGAACAGATATGAATTTTGAAAAACTATTTTTCAAAAGCATTTTGTAAAGAAATACTTTCAAAAATATGTTTTAAGGAGAGTATTTTTAAGAGAAAAGTTGGTTTTTTTTTAAAACATAACCCCTAAGAGCCATATATCTTTCCTTCGATTCTCCGTTTTGAATCTCTTCCTCTTTCCTTTTTGAATTTCTTCCTCCACGCATATAGACATTTTTCTAAGATATGTAAGAACTTCCGTACGATGGGAGGAAAACCACTTCATGAGACTAGGACGTCTGTCAAAACTAGAAGGAAGTGGAGGACTTGTTGGTACCTTTATGATAGACGACGGGAGGAAGGTTCAATTAGCTGCTTGGTTAATGAAGAACGAAGCCTCATTTGGTAGGAGGCCACGAACAGAGAATTTGCAGGAGAGACATGGAAAGGACACACGATAAAGTAGATCCAAAGAAAGGCGATAAGGATAACAAAGGGCCAAGAGAAAAGGAAGGGCCACACTTGTGAAATACCTGACTACTTAAATAAAGACGTTAGAAAGAAGAATACTAGTTGTTATCATTACATGATGTCTTATTAGGATCGTCCAAAGAAGCAAAAGGCAAAGATAAGAACAAGGTACATGATCTTCTGTAGGGCAGACGCGTTCCCTCACGACTGACATACCTGATAGAGGTAGAAATATATCTTGGTTGGAAAATTGGTTTTTCTTTTTGATCATCCTGTTCGAACCTTGTTTGAATTCTGGCGCTTCACACTCGTTTGTATCTACTTCGTTAGTTGAAACACTACACCTTAATACTAGTCTAGTTACGGATCCCATAGTAGTCTCAAATCCTATTGGTGGTTCGGCTCATCTTTCAATGATTTGTCGGGATTTGAGAGTGTCTATCTTGGGCATTGGGTTTGAATGCAACGCCTTCGTTCTTGGCTTCATGGGCTACGGCTTGATTCTAGGTATGGATTGGCTAGGTAGATACGGTGCCATCCAAGATTGTGAAAGAAGGGTAGTTAGATTGTTGACTCGTTGTGGAAAGACCCTCGATATTTCTTGTTACCCTAGAGGTCCGGTAATGCTTAGCTACCTAGAATCCCTTGACGCATCCAATGATGATTTGGAATCTGTTCGTGTGGTCCGTGAATATAGTGACGTCTTCGATGAAGTTCGAGGTTTACCCCCGAGGCGCGAGATAGACTTTCAAATATACCTAGTAGATAATGCAAAGTCAGTTGCATTACCAGTGCGCCACACGGCTCCGAGAGAGAGAAGAGAACTCAGTAAGCAAGTGAAAGAATTGCTTGAGAATGGGTTCATAAGAAGGAGTATTTCGGAGTGGGGCGCTCAAGTCGTTTTCTCTACGAAAGCTGATGGTTCACTTAGATTGTGCGTGGACTATAGAGAGCTGAATAAGCTAACAAAGAAGAACAGACACCCATTGCCGAGGATAGATGATTTATTCGATCAGTTAGTGGGTGCTTCATTTTTTTCGCAACTGGATTTGGCTACAGGGTTTCATCAGCTAAGTGTGGTTGAAGATAGCATAGATAAGACTACATTTAAAACTCCTGACGGTTTCTTTGAGTGGCTCGTCATGCCTTTAGGTTTGATGAATGCACCCGCATACTTCGTTGACTTAATGAGTAGGGAGTTTTCTAAACAAGTTTGTGGTAGTCTTTGTGGACGATATCTTGATTTTCTCTAGAAGCAAAGAAGAGCATGCCCAACATCTTAGGGAAGTCTTAGAGACCCTACGAGCGCATCAACTTAAAGATAAGTTCTCCAAGTGCCATTTTTGGAGAAAAGAAGTGAGGTTCTTAGGACACGTGGTCTCTAAGGAAGGGATAGCTGTGGATTCCGCAAAAGTGGTGGCAACCCAAGATTGGAAGATTCTTAAGAACGCAACAGAAGTAAGAAGCTTTTTAGGGTTGGCTGGTTAATATAGGAAGCTCATTAATGACTTCGTGAAGATATCATCCCCACTTACTCGGTTAACGAAGAAGAACTTGATTTTTGCTTGGTATGTTGACTGTGACGATGCTTTCCAACGTTTGAAGAGGGTTTTGGCGACCGCTCCAGTTCTAGTTTTGCCAGATGGAAGTAAGCCATTCACAGTGTATACCGGTGCTTGCGAGACAGGGCTTAGAGCAGTTTTCGGTGCAAGAGGAAGAGGTGATATGCAAAAGGCGGCAAGTACGAGTATCGCTTATCACCCATAGACGGGTGAACGGACAGAAAGGGTTGAACAAAATCCTTGAAGATCTTTTGAGGTTATGTATCCCAGATTTGGGAAGGACATGAGAAGAGGCAACTTGCTTAGTGATGTTCATGACATGTTTTCACGTATCATATTTGCGGAAGTGTTACAAGATACCGTGGAAGTAGTGGAGCCGAACATGCTTAGAGAAGTGGAAGTAGAGGGAGATTCCACGATTAGACGAGCTCCTACATGCATCCTTGGGTCGGAGATATTAAAGCTACACAACAAAGTGGTCAAGTTGGTCAAAGTGCAATAGGGAGATGATCAATGAGACGCGACTTGGGAGACGGAAGACAAGATGCGTACGCTGTACCCTTTCCTTTTTGAGGGTATGTTTTAACTTCTCCTTTTTCTACCACTTTGTTGATACTTGTCCTATCATTTAGTATTATCTTTGCGATGACATATTCGATCTTTAGTTAGGAAGAACCCTATGGTTGTAAACATGTGTTTGAGACATGTTATGTTTGGTGGATGCAAATGGATGCAAGTGGTTGCTAGTGGTTGCTCGTGGATGCATGTACACACACATTAGGCACTAGATCGGCCCAATCACCCTCATATTTCATATAAATATGTGTGCATATTTAAATTAATGAATGTATAATGGTTGTGTTATCATATGGATGCTGCATTTTGATAAATGGTTGTGTACACATGTAAAAGTAATATGTATCATTAGGATTCTTTCGCATATATAATGGACGCATGGCACTATCATGATTTGCATTAAGGAGGTCAACTGAATCAGTAGACCGCCTGATTTTGCATTAAATAAGGAACATATACACGCACTTTTTGCATAAGTTCATACATCATTAGAAATCTTGTAAGGACAATGGATGCCTGTGTTTGATGGTTGAGTAGATGGATGATTGGATGTTAGGATATGCATTCTCCTTAACTTGGAGATTTCGGGGGCGAAATCCTTTAAGGAGGGGAGAATGTAACACCCTGTGATTTTAAATATTAAAAATAAAGAATTAAGGAATACTTAATTTCAAATGTGGGAATTAAGGGAAACGGGTTGCGTCATTGCGTTCACCTCGGAATTCTGCTTGAGATAGAGTTCGAGTTTGCGTAAATCAGACTTCGTATGAAGAAGATATCTTTAAATTAAATATTGCAGCAAAACATGAAAAAAGAAGAATGAGAGAAGAACAATGTTTAGCATTGTTCTAAGTTTTGTAAGAAAAAGACTTAGTAGCTCATTTGGTTAGAACATGTGACTTGCATACAAGAGGTACAGAGTTTGATCCCCGCCAGCGCCATATTTTTGTTTTAGGGAGAATGGCTAAAAAGTGGCTTAGTGTGAACGCAATTCAAAATGTGGTTTAGTGTGAAAATGGTTAATTGGGAAGATAGATAAAAAGAATATATATATATATATATAATATATATATATATATATATACATACATACAAACATATATAAATAAATAAATAAATAAATATATATATATGTATATATGACGTGTACGCATCATGTGGCGCACATGGCACATTTTTTGTTGGTCAAGGATTGTCTTTTTTACGTGGCCTTCTCTGATTGGTTTTGTGACAAATTCTGAGGTGTTAGGGCTTATGTGTCATGCTATGATTGGCTGAGTGACACTTGCTTTAGTTGGACGGCTCTGATTGCTCCTAAAATGATCTAACAGCTCACATAAGATTTAACTTCTATAAAAGCAACCATAATCCTCAAACCCTAAATCACACAAGTTCATTCCAAGGAGCCACCATGTCGTCCATGATCGTTCTAGTTTAGCCACCATTCCTCCTTCAATTTAAAAGCAAGATACAAGCAAGAATCAAAATCAAATCTAAATCCAAATTAGAATAACAATTAGTCTACATCAAAGGTGAGCAATTCAGTTTCAGAATACAGATCCCAGAAAAACAAGACTGTTCTTTTGATTGTGAATGCTATTTCTTTCACAATATAATTAATAAATTAATTATGATGGGTTGTAATTGGATTATGAGAACATGTCTATTGAAACATGTGATGTTATTGTCTGTTTGTGAACATATGACAGTTTTGTTGTTGTATGATTGGTAGATCCATTTGTATGTACAATTATACATGTTTAACTTGATTCATTTTATGTAAGTTTACATATGTTAATTTGTGAATATGCAAGTTTATGTTATGTGAATCTTATGCAAATTTATGTGTTAAATCATATGCGAATCTTATGCAAGTTTGCGATGTTAAAACATATGTATGCAAGTTTAGGATGTTGAAACATATGTGAATCTTATACAAGTTGGGATGTAAAACATATGTGAATCAAGTATATACGTATGCTAGTTTATAAGCGAAAAGTGTGACATTAATTTATGTGTTTAGATCCATATGCAAGTTCACATTTTTATGTTTAGATCTATGTTTAGGTCCATATGCAAATTCACATTTTGATATTAGATCTATATTTAGATCCAAGGCAGTAACATACTTATGCAAATTTATGTTTCCTATGCTAGTTTTGTATGTGAATCATATGCTAGTTTGAATATAAGTTTGTATGAAATTCATATGCAAGTCATAGGAAAACCATATCCATATATGCAAGTTCATAATTACATGTTTAGATCTATACATTTAGATCCATGACAGTACATGGTTTATACAAATTTATGTTTTATGACTATTGCCTATGCAAGTGTTGATTATGCAAATTTATGTTAATATGAATCATAATCATGCCAGTTTTGATCCATGTTATGCTAGTTAGATCTATTTTGTGTGTTATGCAAGTTGTGATGTTTCTTTCCTTTTTATGAGTTAGACTATTTGCGAGTCTAACATATTTCACGTTCAACGTACGAACGACGTGGGGATAATGGGAAAATATTAAATATGCATAACTGTGAATTGGCATAAAGGCATATAAATAATTTGAGACATTAATTGGCCTAATTTATATGCATAGTAATTATGGACATAATTTAAGTGACAATTATGGACATGGATTAAAATTGGAAGTTATTGGCAATTTGAAATAGGGATATTAATTCAAATTGGGGTTGAATAATAATGTGTAATAATAAATGCCTAAGACACGAGGTTAGACTCGTTTGTGGTGTAAGACTGCCCGGACCCGCCCGGCAAATCCAGCAACCACAAACGGTAGTCTAATGTGAGAGGTCAAAGGCACAAATTAAATAAGTAATAAAGGCCTAAGACACGAGGTTAGACTCGTTTGTGGTGTAAGACTGCCCGGACCTGCCCGGCAAATCCAGCAACCACAAACGGTAGTCTAATGTGAGAGGTTAATGGCATAAATTAAAAGATGCTTAGACACGAGGTTAAGTCTTACTTGTGGTGGAAGTCTGACCGAAACCGCCCGGCATATCCAGCGGCCACAAGCAATTGACTCAATGTGAGAGGTCTGTGCATTAATAATTAATTAATGGTGAGCAAAGACGAATATGAATGACAAACAAAAGTTTGGTTGAGTGTGTGATTCTCTGAGTAACAATCTGATGTTGATTTCGGTCTTCGGCGTTGGTACTTAGGGAGTTATTCTCTTAACCAATGTATCTGTGAACTAAGATGTACTTAATCATAAAAAACATGGTAAGTGGGTAGGGTTATGACCAGCTTAACCAGTAATATATATATATATATATAAATATATTTATATTAATCTGATAAGTGGATGGGGTTAAGACCAGCTTAACCAATAATATATTGATCTAATAAGCGGATAGGGTTAAGACAAACTTAACCAATAATATGTATTGATCTGATAGGGTTAAGACAAACTTAACCAATAATGTATATTGACTTGATAAGCGGATAGGGTTAAGACTAACTTAACCAATAAGATATAAGTGGATGGGGTTAAGACCAGCTTAACCAATAATATATTGATCTAATAAGCGGATAGGGTTAAGACAAGCTTAACACATAACACATATTGGTTTGTTTAGTGAATAACATGGGTGACATGTGGGATATAATTATAAACAATTAACCAAGTTGAAATCATGTAAGAAGACATGAATAAGAAGGGGTTAAGTTGGAAATTCTAGTGGGGACCAAGCATAGGTGGAAAGCTTGTGTGGGGACCCTTTTCAAACCAGTAACCCATTAAGTATCTTTGTGAGCTCGACCCAAGTCGAGGACGGGACACGCTTACTGAGTTTGATTGTAAGAGGTCAAAACGGGTTAGCAGTGATAATGCAAGTCCAAGGGGTTCATGTGCGTGTGTGGGCCCGGGCTGGTAGGTAAGACGTTGTTGCATTGTGTAGATATAATCCGTGCATCTTTAGTGGTATCGGGTTGCAACTTTGGGAAGTGATACACCCCACTGTGGGACCAGCACGGGTATCTACGAGTTAGGGAGCCGATCGAATGGGGAAGGTAGTGGGTACGACCAGCGGAGATAGGAGCAGACGGCACCTATGAAGATAGCTAGGAGTATAACTACCATATTATGAATTAAAATTGTAATTAGAATGAGAAGGTAGTGGGTACGACTAGTGGAGATAGGGGCAGGCGGCACCTATGAAGATAGCTAGGGATACACGAAACTACCATTATTATTATTATTATTTTCAGTGGGCGGGATCAACTTTTAGGGTGACTAGTAATGGTGCGGTGTAATTAGCATTGGTGCAGTATAGTAATTATCCTATAGTGATTAGGAGCGCAATTAGAGCCAAAATATTCCTCTGTTTGCTTTGTGTTGCCCACTTGCTTCACAGTCATTCCTTCTTTTATCAGTTGATGCCTTATCCTAATCACTTTAATAATTGTATTGTTAAAGTTATGGTACTCCTCAGACTTCATGTCTGACCCCCTTTGTTTTCGCCTCTTTTCTTCCTTCCCCCCCTCCGGTTCTCAGGGTAGGACTAGTACTAGCGGAGCTTGATTTGGATCTCTTTCTCTCTCTTTTGGCAGTGCTTTGATTGTTGAAAGTATAGTTCAGCTCATCTCTTTTATGGCTACTTGTGTTTGGGGTTATACTTTTTTACTTTATGTACTCTGAAAACTATTTGTCAAGATGGATATTAAGTGTACTTGGTTTATGAAGTTGTTGTAATCAAACCTTTTCTCCGCTGCAATAAAAGTTGTTTTAAAATTTTCAAGTACCAATATTTGTATATGTCTTGTTATATTCTGTTCTATACACTAATAACGCTCCATAGAAGTTAATGCATTCCCTTTGTGAGTGACATTAACGGACGTGGCGTGTTACAAAATTTAACGTTGAAATATATTGTTTTGTCAAGAGTTGTATAACATTTATAGTATGACTACTTAATCGATTAGAACTGTCGTTACATTAAAGGGTTGTGCTAGAATATTGAACTTCTGACCTCATGGATGGTAGAAGCATGTCTATTGAGACACTAACGCGGACTGTGCGGATCGGTTATACATGTGGTTGATATTTAAAAATCTTAATTAGTAGCTAAAATAGAAGCCCAAACTTTATTTTACTAGAAAGAATCGCAACTTTTATTTAATTATCTTATCTCAGTTAATTTTTAACCAAAACAAGTAGAGAAAAACAAAAAAATTAATACTGCTTCGTGGTTTGTTATACGAATGCATCATGAAATCCTGGAAAATAAATGAATTGTACCAAAGTGGGGATGCACGCAGAATTTCTGTGCACAAGGCATTAAGTAGCCCAAATGGTTAAATATCATACAAGTATAGTCCCCATTTGGTTTTGTTCGTCTGTAATCTGTCTGTATGTTTAAACAAATTAAGTGCTTGTTCCTGCCACACGCCTCATAATTTAATACTCTATGTCCCACTAACTATATCAGATTTACAAGTCAGCAGTTAGACTAAGACATTGAAACTAAACAGAGAAAAAATTGTCAAATTTTGTCACTTTCGTGTCCTGCCAAACGGGAGAGGACATCAGGAAGGGCATGCGTTTCCTTCCAGCTAGAGGTGGTGTCGGTGCTTGAACTGACTGACATTTATATTATTTTCACCTATGTGGTTGTTTCTGTTGCGAGGCGCCTCGGTTATATCAGTCGATCAGGGACCGATGGAGTCATTCGTTGGCTCACTTACGCCCCATAGGGTGGGGAAACGTAGTGTTCAGGCATTTTAATCCACATCGGTGGACCGGCCCTGACGATCCAAGGGTCGATGCGTTCTGATCCTGAGACATGGGCTAGATTGTCTCGAATTCGGTAAGGACTATCTTTTGCCTTGGTTCATGGCGGAAATACAATTTCCAAATACGACATCGTGCGGTTTTGATTGTAAACCTATATTTGGCGACATAATGGCATGGGACGCTCATGTCGTCTATGATTGATATTTATGATTGTGTATTGTAACACCCCACCTCCACTAGGATCACTCCTTAGAATGTACTAGCTTTGGAGGGGCGTTATTGTGAAGGTAAACTTGCACAGAGATATCGCAAGACAGAATATATATAAATAAATAAAAGTAAAGCAGCGGTAGCAGATAAAAACCCATCATCATCATTTCAGAAAACCAACATAGTCAAGTACATAATATCAAAATGTCATGATCCAAAATACAACATCAGTCTAGATACGTGATAACAAAACACATGGTAAAACATCAGTGCTAATCCCCAGAAAATAAAAGATAAGCCACAGCTAGCTCAGATCCATACATGAGCTATCCAACAAGCAAGTCAAAGATCCACTAAGCAGATGTAGCCCCTCCCTGAGAACCTGTGGGGGGGGGAAACGGAAGAAAAGAAGCGAAAGAAAACAGGTCAGTCAAAAAGACTGGTAAGCCCTACTACGATCAATCTATAAACTAATAAAGTTAACAGTATGATGGAAACTGAGATGAACATACTGGCAATAGATAAAGGTGACATCACATAGATGAGATTAAACTATGCACCACAGTGTACTAGCAAACCCACAAAACAGATCTTGATCCCTTAGCCCAAACTTTGGCCCAATAACATGAAGTGACCTTAGTATAAGGTCCAGCCCAACGGTCTAGTCGATCGGCTCCCTATAAACCTAACACGTCAAGTGTTGGTGTCCATACGGCCCACATGGATGTAGTCAGACTGTGCTGGGTCCACCTTCGGGTGTATCAAGCCCTCGGGTATCAACCCCAGACACCTAAGCAATAATGCACAGTCTAAGCTACTGGTACTCGTGCCTCGAGTTTGTCCAACATCGGACTACGTGCACGTCCGTAGTCCGCCGGACCCGCACCGCTGTACCACTCAGCCGTCGCTTTGGTCGCTTACATCAGTCAAGTAATCGTGCCCCGCCCTAGCCTAGCCTCTAGGGTTCTGAATGATACCAAACTGGGATTACTGCTGGAACAGACCACGTTGCTAGGGTTTCTAAGAGGGTTAAGTGTGGTTTTAACCCCTCACTAATCCTGGATTAAATTAGTTAAGTGTAACCACTTAACCCCATCTAATCCTCACATCCCCATTATTGGTTAAGTATTAGTGGGCCATGACTTAACCCTAATCATGAGGCATTAATTACTTAACGCACCCAACCTCTCACATTAGACATCCGTGGTTACCTGGGAAGATTTACACCACGTCTAAGTCTAACCTCGGGTCTTATGGTGCAACATGACCAACTACCCACATTAGACCCCACGTTGTGGTTACCTGGGAAGATTTACACCACAACTAGGTCTAACCTCGAGTTGGCCATATCATGTTATCTAATGTCATGTCCACTTCAAAACATATTTACAAGTTAACATATACTTGGGTAGACCTAACTTAATAGGTAAATTCCCAAGGGGTAGACCTAACTTAATAGGTAAATTCCCAATCTTTTAGTTTCATGTATTTTTAAGTTTACCCAAACCCTCCCAACGTCATTATCTCGCTTACATATTCGTCATAACGTATAAGGGTATAAAAGGTAACTTGGCATATGTCATAATAAACATGCATACATGTTAAACTTGCAAATCATGTCATGGTGAATTCGCATAAACATGCTTAGCTTATTAAATATGCATAACATGGTAAGGTGAACATGCATAATCCATTAAACTTGCATAACATGGTAAGGTGAACTTGCATAAGCATGCATAATCCATTAAACTTGCATAACATGGTAAGGTGAACTTGCATAAGCATGCATAATCCATTAAACTTGCATAACATGGTAAGGTGAACTTGCATGAACATGCATAACCCATGAAACATGTAGAACATGACATAATAAACTCGCATAAGCATGCATAACTTGTGAAACATGTAAAACATGGCATAGTAATCTTGCATATGCATGCATAACTTATGAAACATGTAAAACATGGTATAGTGAGTTCGCATAAGCATGCATAACTTATGAATCATATAAAACATGACATAGTGAGTTCGCATAAACATGCATAATCAACTAAACTCACATAAATCTCAACTTTCACCAAACATTAACTTTAGAGTTTGTAAAGTGAAGGTAAAAGGGCTTACCAATATAAACAAGTCACAAATCCACCAAATAAGATGAAGAAGCCCTTTTAAAAACTCAAAGCAAAGCCTCAAATAAGAAAACCCTTTTGCAAAATCCCAAAACACAAACTTTAGCAAATCAAACTTGCTACTTGATGAAGTATGCAAGTTATTAAGCATTCATACAACATAGAAAAGGTTGTATGATCATCATATCTTCATAGGATTAAACTTTGAGGAAGGTGGAGGCTAGGGATTTTAGGTGGAGGCCATTTGAGGTTTCAAATTGGCATAGTTTAGTTGCTAAATTGATTAATGAGGCTTTAGGGTAGGATTAGGGGTATATTTATAGAAGATTAGAGTGTTTTTGGCCCTAGGATTAACCCTAGATTAGTTTAGGCCCGTCAGATCTCGGATTTCTCTAGAACCAAGCTATATGACTCAACCCAAATCAGAAATGGTGCACCAGGCTGAGCTGCCTGGGCACCCCCTGTCGACAGGGCTGTCGACAGGGCTGTCGACTCCCTGGGTGCCCTGTCGACATGCCTGTCGACATGGGTCCCCCTGGCGGGAATTTTCCCGCCTAACCCAGATTAGCCCTAATCCCTGTTTTTAATTCGAAATTTAAATCTGTTTTTAGCATAGAAATTTCTGAAAACTTCAATGGGCCTTAACCGGGTCATACGGACTCCGATTTTCGAAAACTCGGACTCTATTTCGCGTATTTTTCCGAGACGAACGCAATGGCATAGCCCGTTTCCCCTGATTCAGATTTTTGAATTAAATTCTGCCTCGATTTATGTTATAACAGTTTAATGAAAATACGGGTTGTTACATTCTCCCCTCCTTAAAGGATTTCGTCCCCGAAATCTTCAAGTTAGGAAGAACATATCCTACCATCCAACATCCATCTACTCAAAACATCATCCACGAGCAACCATTGTCCTTAAAGGATTCTAAATGCTGTATGAACATATGCAAAAGTGTGTGTATATGTACCTATCTAATGCAATGATCAATGCAAAATATATTAGTGAAATGTATCCATATGTATGCAAATCCCTATCATAATGCATAATATCTATATGCGTGCCCAACCATACACCCATATGCAACATCCATGTGATTGCATACAAAGTTCATCCAAGAATAAGCATAAACACTCATGCACATGCAATATGAGGAGTGTGTGAGCCGATCTAGTGCCTAATGTGTATCATGCATCCACGAGTAACCACTTGCAAACACTTGCAACCACTTGCAACCATCAAACATAACATGTCTCAAGTACATGTTTCATCCAAAAGGGTTTCTACCTAAGGTTCTCATGACAAGCTTAGCGCGACAACTTAGATAAACATGGATAGCAAAGAGAAAGATATACTAACAAAGGAAAGAGATTGAGAGTGTACCCTCAAAAAGAAATGGATAAAGCCCACGCATCTTCTCCTCGGTTTCCCAAGTTGCGTCTTCTTCGGCTTCACCCCATTGAACTTTCACCAATCTGACCTCACGATTCCTTAGCTTCTTGGTCTCTGTCCCCAAGATACGAATCGGAGCTCTTCTTAAAGTTGCTTCTTTCTCTACTTCCACGTCTTCAAGCATGCTAGGTTCAACCACCTCAGCGGACTCATGCAGGCACTTTCGGAGATGCGAGACATGAAAGACATTATGCACTCCGGACAACTTCTCGGGCAATTGCACTCTATAAGCCATCTTCCCAATTCTCTCTATGATGGGGAAGGGTCCAACAAATCTCGGTGCTAGCTTCCCAATAGCTCCAAATCGGACCACATTCCGCAAAGGAGAAACCTTCACGAAAACTTTGTCCCCAACCTCAAACTCCAATTCGGACCTTCGCCTGTCAGCATAGGATTTCTGCCGGTCTTGGGCCGCTTTCATCCGTCTTCTAATCAACTCAACCTTCTCGGATGTATCCCTAATCATGTCGGGTCCAAGTATAAGCTTATCCGTGGATTCCCACCAACATGTAGGTGACTTGCACGGCCTTCCATATAAAGCCTCAAAGGGTGCCATCCCTATGCTCGCCTGATAACTGTTGTTGTATGCAAACTCGACAAGAGGAAGATGGTCTTCCCATGCACCACCAAAATCCAGGATGCAAAGCCTCAACAAGTCCTCAAGTACCCTATTCACCCTTTCTGTTTGGCCGTCTGTTTGTGGGTGATAGGCTGTACTCAGGTTCAATCTCGTGCCCATAGCCTCCTGCAAACTGTTCCAGAACTGACTAGTAAAGATGGGGTCTCGGTCACTGACTATGCTGGAAGGGACTCCATGTAGCCGCACTATCTCTCGAAGATATACTGATGCTAGTCCAGATGCGGTTCTTTTGCTCTTTACTAGGATAAAATGAGCACTCTTCGTGAGCCTATCCACAATGACCCATATGCTCGTGTTCCCCTTCCTGGACCTTGGAAGCCCATCAATAAAGTCCATAGAAATGCTCTCCCACTTCCATAGCGGGACCTCTAGCGGATGTAATAGCCCACCGGGCTTCTTTGACTCTGCTTTTACTCTTTGACAAATGACACATCTCGAGACAAACCCCGCCACATCCTTCTTCATTCCAGGCCAGAAGAAAACGCGCTTCATGTCCTTATACATCTTATCACCACCTGGATGTATGGTCATCTTGGAGCGATGTGCTTCCTCAAGAACTTTCCTTACCAAGTCTTCTACCATCGGAACACAAAGCCTTCCGTCTCTCCTCAGCCAATCCTTATCGTCTATAGAATATCGAGCAAGGTGACTAGATGTCTCCCCTCGAACCAGCTTGTCCATGATCTCAATTATCTGAGGGTCTTCCTTCTGTGAAGCCCCGACTTGATCTAGAAGGGTAGGCCTGAGTTCTAAAGATGCCAAGGAACCGGTCTCCGACTCCATTGCCAAAGAGAAATCAAAGGTCGCCAAGAACTCTAAATTCTTCATCTCAACAAATAGAGGACTTAGCGTCAACCTTTTCCTACTCAACGCATCCGCTACAACATTCCCCTTGCCCGGGGTATAGGATATCTCAAAATCATAGGAAGCCAAAAATTCCATCCATCTCTGCTGTCTTAAGTTCAGATCTTTCTGCGAAAAGAGATACTTCAAAGACTTATGATCAGTATATAGCTCAAATCTCTCTCCCAGAAGGTAATGACGCCATGCTTTAAGCGCATATACAATCGCTGCCAGCTCTAGATCATGAGTGGGATAATTCCTCTCATGCACCTTAAGTTGCCTCCCACCAAAACATATAACTCTGCCCTCTTGCATCAGAACGGCACCCAATCCCGTGCCACAAGCATCAGTGTACACGGTAAATACCTTACCACCATCGGGTAAGGCTAGAACTGGTGCGGAGGTAAGGGCTCTCTTGAGCCTCTGAAAAGCAAGCTCACAATCCATATCCCAAGCAAAGACTAAGTTTTTCTTCGTCAACTTAGTAAGAGGAGCGGATATCTTCGCGAAGTCCTTGATGAACTTCCGATAAAAACCCGCAAGACCCAGAAAGCTTCTCACCTCGGTTGCATTCTTTGGAGTCTTCCAATCCTGAACTGCAACCACCTTAGCGGGATCCACTGCCAAGCCTTGCTTGGATACGATATGCCCAAGAAATCTGACTTCCCTTCTCCAAAAGTGGCACTTGGAGAACTTGGCTTTTAACTGGTGTGCTCTGAGTGTGTCCATCACCTCTACTAGGTGCCTCGCATGCTCTTCCTCATCCTTGGAGAAGACTAGAATATCATCAACAAAGACCACGACAAACTTATTCAAGAACTCCCGAAACACCCTACTCATCAAATCCACAAAATACGCGGGTGCATTCGTCAAACCGAACGACATAACAAGCCATTCAAAGAATCCGTCTGGAGTTCTGAATGCAGTTTTGTCTATACTGTCTTCAGCCACTCTGAGCTGATGAAAACCCGTAGCAAGATCAAGCTGAGAGAAAACAGAAGCACCAACAAGTTGATCAAAGAGATCATCGATCCTTGGTAACGGGTGTCGGTTCTTCTTAGTCAGCTTATTCAATTCTCTATAATCCACACAGAGTCGAAGAGATCCATCTGCCTTAGTTGCAAACACCACAGGCGCTCCCCATTCGGATATACTCCTTCTGATGAAGCCCTTCTCAAGCAATTCTTTCACTTGCTTGCTCAGCTCCCGTCTCTCACGCGGAGCCATATGCCGAACGGGCAAAGAAACAGGTTTAGCATTATCTACCAGATAGATGCGAAAGTCAATTTCTCGTTTAGGGGGCAACCCCTTAACTTCTTCAAACACATCTGGATAATCCCGGACCACCCTTACAGACTGAAGGGCCTCCTCTGATGAGTCGAGAGATTCTAGATAGCATAACATGACGGGATTCTTCGGATTGCCTGAAATCTCTAAGGTGTTGCCCAGGCGAGTCACAAGTCTTACAACCCTATGCTCACAATCCAGAATGGCTCCATATCTAGACAGCCAATCCATGCCCAAGATCAATCCGTATCCCCTGAAACCTAGAACATACGCACTACACAAGAATTCTATGCTGAGTATAGAGATCCTTAGATCCTCACATATCATAGATAGATGAGCAGAACCCCCGATGGGATTCGAAACACAAACGGGATCATCCACTAAGCTAGTACTGAGGTGCAAGCTATCAACAAGATTAGATGAAATAAAGCTATGTGATGCACCGGAGTCAAACAAGGTACGTACTGGAAGATCAGAGATATAAACAAGGTTCTCGACAGAAACACTACCTCGCTCGGGAACTGAAGCGGCATTGAGAGCATGAACTTGCCCTCCTGAAGATCCAGCCTGTCCTTTCTTCTTTGGGCATTCTTTGCTGAAGTGCCCAGTCTCTCCACAAGAAAAGCATCCACCACTAAGCTTCCTTTTCTTCTTCCTGCAATCCTTAGCAAAGTGCCCAGCTATGCCACAGTAATTGCACTTCCCCTTGCCTTTGTTGTTGCCCTTCTTGTTCTTATTCTGATTTCCTTGACTGCTTTGACCTTGGTTGCCTTTGCCTTGAGAATCAGCCTTCTTTGCTTGAGTATCGCCCGACTTGACTTCCTTCTTTCCCTCTCCCTGAAGCAGAGCCATATTGACCAAACTCTCGAAAGTGGCTCCATGCGGAATATGCGACATCGCCAAGCCCTGTAGCGGCTCATTCAATCCTTTGGCAAATCGAAGAGCCTTCTTCTCCGGGGTGTTCACTATATCCAAACCAAAGCGGGCCAGCTAATTAAACTTGTTCACATACTCCTTGATCGACATATCACCTTGCTTTAATGAAATGAACTTCTCCATTTGTAAATTCGCCTCGGCTGAAGATAGAAACTTGGTCACAAATCTAGCCCTCAAATCGGCCCAAGTCTCAACGGGCCTCGTCCCATTGGTGACCTCCCACCAATAGGCCGCTTCATCCTTCAAAAGCCATACGGTCAATAAGATTTTCCTCTCGTCATCAACTCCAAAAATAGCAAACAAGTCCTCCGTGTCCTTCAGCCAATTGCTAGCTTCAACGAAAGATTCTGTGCCTAGGAAATTCTTGCCTCCCATTGCCTTGAAGTCTTTACAAACCTTTGTAAACTCAATCTGAGGATGCTGAGGGGGAGGAGGAGGAAGAGGAGCCTCAGCAACGGGAGGAGGAGGAACATTAGCAACGGGAGGGGGAATATTAGCTGCTGGAGGAGGGGGAGCAGGAACCACCGGAGGAGGGATATTAGGGATAGGATTCTCAACTACGGGAGGAGGAGTGGGAGTAGGGTTGGCGGGACCGGCTGCCGCCCTAGCTTCTTGGAGTCTCCTATACCAGAGTGGTACGTTCACTCCATCTGGGATGTCAAGATTCTCAGCCATACTGAAACAAAAGATAAGATAAGATCAGGTCAAGGGAACGAATGATAATGCTGATGGCTTTTGGGGATTAGCCTTAAAATAATCTAGACTTTATTTTGGAAAATACTTAGTAGGTTTTTGAAAATAGTTTTTCAAAAGGGTTTTTTTTTTTCAAAAGTTTTGTTTAATCTTGTTAACCTGGCTCTGATACCAAATGTAACACCCCACCTCCACTAGGATCACTCCTTAGAATGTACTAGCTTTGGAGGGGCGTTATTGTGAAGGTAAACTTGCACAGAGATATCGCAAGACAGAATATATATAAATAAATAAAAGTAAAGCAGCGGTAGCAGATAAAAACCCATCATCATCATTTCAGAAAACCAACATAGTCAAGTACATAATATCAAAATGTCATGATCCAAAATACAACATCAGTCTAGATACGTGATAACAAAACACATGGTAAAACATCAGTGCTAATCCCCAGAAAATAAAAGATAAGCCACAGCTAGCTCAGATCCATACATGAGCTATCCAACAAGCAAGTCAAAGATCCACTAAGCAGATGTAGCCCCTCCCTGAGAACCTGTGGGGGGGGGGGGAACGGAAGAAAAGAAGCGAAAGAAAACAGGTCAGTCAAAAAGACTGGTAAGCCCTACTACGATCAATCTATAAACTAATAAAGTTAACAGTATGATGGAAACTGAGATGAACATACTGGCAATAGATAAAGGTGACATCACATAGATGAGATTAAACTATGCACCACAGTGTACTAGCAAACCCACAAAACAGATCTTGATCCCTTAGCCCAAACTTTGGCCCAATAACATGAAGTGACCTTAGTATAAGGTCCAGCCCAACGGTCTAGTCGATCGGCTCCCTATAAACCTAACACGTCAAGTGTTGGTGTCCATACGGCCCACATGGATGTAGTCAGACTGTGCTGGGTCCACCTTCGGGTGTATCAAGCCCTCGGGTGTCAACCCCAGACACCTAAGCAATAATCCACAGTCTAAGCTACTGGTACTCGTGCCTCGAGTTTGTCCAACATCGGACTACGTGCACGTCCGTAGTCCGCCGGACCCGCACCGCTGTACCACTCAGCCGTCGCTTTGGTCGCTTACATCAGTCAAGTAATCGTGCCCCGCCCTAGCCTAGCCTCTAGGGTTGTGAATGATACCAAACTGGGATTACTGCTGGAACAGACCACGTTGCTAGGGTTTCTAAGAGGGTTAAGTGTGGTTTTAACCCCTCACTAATCCTGGATTAAATTAGTTAAGTGTAACCACTTAACCCCATCTAATCCTCGCATCCCCATTATTGGTTAAGTATTAGTGGGCCATGACTTAACCCTAATCATGAGGCATTAATTACTTAACGCACCCAACCTCTCACATTAGACATCCGTGGTTACCTGGGAAGATTTACACCACGTCTAAGTCTAACCTCGGGTCTTATGGTGCAACATGACCAACTACCCACATTAGACCCCACGTTGTGGTTACCTGGGAAGATTTACACCACAACTAGGTCTAACCTCGAGTTGGCCATATCATGTTATCTAATGTCATGTCCACTTCAAAACATATTTACAAGTTAACATATACTTGGGTAGACCTAACTTAATAGGTAAATTCCCAAGGGGTAGACCTAACTTAATAGGTAAATTCCCAATCTTTTAGTTTCATGTATTTTTAAGTTTACCCAAACCCTCCCAACGTCATTATCTCGCTTACATATTCGTCATAACGTATAAGGGTATAAAAGGTAACTTGGCATATGTCATAATAAACATGCATACATGTTAAACTTGCAAATCATGTCATGGTGAATTCGCATAAACATGCTTAGCTTATTAAATATGCATAACATGGTAAGGTGAACATGCATAATCCATTAAACTTGCATAACATGGTAAGGTGAACTTGCATAAGCATGCATAATCCATTAAACTTGCATAACATGGTAAGGTGAACTTGCATAAGCATGCATAATCCATTAAACTTGCATAACATGGTAAGGTGAACTTGCATGAACATGCATAACCCATGAAACATGTAGAACATGACATAATAAACTCGCATAAGCATGCATAACTTGTGAAACATGTAAAACATGGCATAGTAATCTCGCATATGCATGCATAACTTATGAAACATGTAAAACATGGTATAGTGAGTTCGCATAAGCATGCATAACTTATGAATCATATAAAACATGACATAGTGAGTTCGCATAAACATGCATAATCAACTAAACTCACATAAATCTCAACTTTCACCAAACATTAACTTTAGAGTTTGTAAAGTGAAGGTAAAAGGGCTTACCAATATAAACAAGTCACAAATCCACCAAATAAGATGAAGAAGCCCTTTTAAAAACTCAAAGCAAAGCCTCAAATAAGAAAACCCTTTTGCAAAATCCCAAAACACAAACTTTAGCAAATCAAACTTGCTACTTGATGAAGTATGCAAGTTATTAAGCATTCATACAACATAGAAAAGGTTGTATGATCATCATATCTTCATAGGATTAAACTTTGAGGAAGGTGGAGGCTAGGGATTTTAGGTGGAGGCCATTTGAGGTTTCAAATTGGCATAGTTTAGTTGCTAAATTGATTAATGAGGCTTTAGGGTAGGATTAGGGGTATATTTATAGAAGATTAGAGTGTTTTTGGCCCTAGGATTAACCCTAGATTAGTTTAGGCCCGTCAGATCTCGGATTTCTCTAGAACCAAGCTATAT